>OY855904.1:34058916-34088916 GCA_963693305.1 Meandrina meandrites | reverse complement strand
TCAGAGCGCGCGTACTATTGTAGCCATATAATAAAAGCGAGTAAAATGGAGCAGTTGGATTAAAAGTCTCTTATAAATGAATTTTGGTGTGCAGTATCGTTGAGTAGTTTAACAAGTTTTGGTTAGTACTTAGTTGTTTGCGAGAATTTTTTTTAAGTTTAGTTTGTAAATATTTATAAATTTATTTTATTATATATTTATGAATAAGTCGTGTTTTTGACCCGTGTAGCTCAATTATTATTCACAGTTAACTCCACTAAGAAAAACAGAAAACTTGAAAACCAAGCATTTTAGTCAATGTCTGTATAAAATGTACAAAAGTGTTTAAAGCTTATAAGTTTAAAAGCAGCATTAATGGACTTTATATAATTTACGCCGGGAAAGATCTCAAAACCGACAAAACTCCGAATTCATTTCTAAATGGAGTATAAACAAATTCTCACAATAAAATTAAACTTGACCTAAGTGCATACATTTACGTTTGTTACCTCATATTTGGTGAAGACTTCTGCAGGGCAAAAATTTCAAACCAGCATAATAATATGGCAAACGAACACGCCAGTTTCGTTGTAAGCTTACTCCATCACCACATATGAGACATTTTTTTGAATTATCAGCGAAGATCGATCTCTTCTTTCCTTTCGGTGTAGCAGTTAACAGTCTTTTTTATCCATCACTTAGTGAACTTCACTGGCTCTGAGCTCACTTTTATTTCAGCTCATGCAATGTCGACAGCCTTGGTCAGTCGCAGTGCTTCAACTCTCGCTGTTGTCCGATATATATCATGTTCAGGTCGGCAGTTTTCTCCTATCGTCCCGTTAAAAGGATATCCTAAATCATTTGGCACCAGTTTCCATGATGTAGATGAAAAAATGGAGTGATAAATATTCACAAAGGACTATGTTTTCCAGCACGCTTTGTTCGCGTCTTTCATTCATGTTAAAAAGTAAACAAACGTGCCTACTATTTTGCCGCCTTTTCATACAATCGATTCGTTTAAGTTGAAATGAAATGTCCAGATCATTTTTAACACGGTAAAAATAACTCTGAAGTAATACAGTGTTCTTACAAATTTCTACGACAAATAAGTTCTCAACAAACCAAACAAAGTTTTTGCGTTACTTTTTGCGTGGAGACTCCAAATCAAGGCCAAAGGCAAACTCGTCCCTAGGCCTAATCCAGGCGTACGGTTGGTGGGTGGGACGGACGTGACGTCATAACCAAATTTTCTTGGCTACATGGGTTAACTAATTTTTATAGTTATGGATGCTCCACGGGAGCTCCGCTATAATCCTTGGCTTTTGTTCAAATTTTAAGCGTAAGTCGGAGACTTTGCAATAGCAGTCTCCCAGTGATTTTGATATTGCGGATTATTATACGGCCGTGTCTCACAAAGACCGGGAACTACCAAATTCGCGAATTTGAATGGCTAAAACCGATATTGACCGCCGTCTAGATTTTCTATCTAGACCGGCATCTAGACCGGTTGCACTTACGTTGAGAAATTTGCAAACAAAAATTGCAAAAACGTTGACTTGCTTTTGCTAAAAAATATAATAAATGAACGAACCAAACAGCTTTACGCGAAAGAAGGTAAAAAGAACAAGCAAACTTTGGCAAATTTTCGTTCAGTTAACAGGCACGAAATCACACATCAGCTAGAGACGAATTTGCGAAGTAATTGCAAGGACAGAAGTTAAAAGTCGATACAAGAGGCTAGAGAATTTGAAAACGTACCTGATATCGACATTCTTTTGTTCAAAATTTTTCCGTGGTCGCCGTTCAGACCTTCCAGACCTTCAGGCGGTCGCATCGAAGCAAATTTTTAAACTGAAATGTTTTCTACTTTGGCCATATGATAAACATGTTATTAACCGAGCTTGGTCGGTCTGCATGGGAGAATCTTGACCTCGGTCAAGACTCTCCCATACAGACCTCCTGCTCGGTTAATAAGAGCTAAGGAAAGAACGAAGGTTCGGGGTTAGGCGTGAATCCGCATATTTACCCTAACAACCGTTCCTGTACGTTTGCGCACGCTCCTCGTCCAGGCAACGCAATGTAGTTCGCCTTAGGCCCCCAAAAGAACAGACGCGTTAAAAGAAAACGAAAACTGGTCAATAAAGGAAACAATTGAACACCGCTCTAACCATCTAAGCACTCAATAAGTATAAGTATATTATTCATTATTAAATTTTCAACCATAGATATTGCATTTCTAGCTTTGTGATTGGTTTACTGAATCCCGGTTATCAGCCAATATACCTACATTTGACCTTATATGGGAAACGACAGCGGCAAGCGCCCCCTCAGCTTAAAATTTTCCTGCGGGAAGCGAAAGTTCCATCAGAAAAATGGCAAATTTGACGAGCTTTAAACAAGAACAATATGTAAACACTTGCTTCGTTCGTCTTGCACAAGGCGTATAATTTCCAGAAAAGCTATTGCTTCGAATCTTCCCTTTCCAGGATGAAAAGACGATTTACGAGGAGATTGTCCGAGGAAAGTCTTCAGAAGAAAACTCTCTCGCTCGCGTTCCTCGCGTGTTTCATTCAACTCAAGAAGTGAACACCGCGCCACAAATTTTCCCGCCTGCTCATACTATCACTTCGTTTACCTCAAAATGAAATGTCCAGTTGATTCATACTAAAGAAGAATTTAATAAAAGAATTATTCCATTTGCCCTTGTTGGATACGAGTTGTTAGTATCACCCAACTAGTGGACAAATACAAATCCTGCATTTTGATTGGCTACGCTACTAGAGGACTATTATATTAGTAATCATCGAGTAGCGAAATTCGTGACGCTTTCTTTCGTTTTATTCCCGAATAAATCTTTCTTCAACTTGCATTTGCTAACTTTATTATTGCTTTTTCTGTCCGACTGGTTGGGTGCTACCAAAACAATTAGACCCTTCGTCCTACGGGCTACGGGCTACGGGCTACGGGCTACGGGCTACGGGCTACGGGCTACGGGTTATGGGTCTAATTGTTAATTATAGCCAACTTGTATCCAACGCTGGCTCTGGAATAATTGTCAATTAAAAATGTTACTCCGTTTCTGATTGGCTAATTTCAGCTAACCGGCTGGCACCGACCAAATTTACAAGACGTTTCTCTTATTGGACGATTGAAGTAATAATTATTGGACGATTAACGTCAATCCGTTCTCATGATAGAGAAATTATTGGACGATTGACTTTGATACCGCAGACCTAGAAAGCGCACAAATGGCCGCTAGATGATAAAGATAGCAAAAACAAAAAATGCTTCGAATTGAAGTCACTTGGTTTTTAAAGCATATCTTCAGGAGAAAAACATCCATAATCCAACAACAGCGGAGGAATTGGCCACGGTTTTGTTAAATGCATTTTGTGTCCTCGGAGCTCTGGAAATATTTTGAATGAATAATAAAACAAAAATATTAAAGGACCGTAGCCAGGGTTAAACATATTAAAAATTTAAACAATATATTTAAAAAGTACAAGCTTTCGACTGTTTGATCTACAGTCTTCAACGGGTAAAAATGAATGACTGTAGATCAAACAGTCGAAAGCTTGTACTTTTTAAATATTTTTAGCCAGAGATCGTCTTTAAATTTTTAATAATAAAACAATTATTGAATTTGGCTTTCGTATGACATGAAGAATTATCGTGCCGATTAAGACCGTCCTCGAACTTCCTAATTCTTCATATCATACTCAGCATCATCCGAACATTGCTAATTAACGCGCGACCTGTCTTTAACAAGGGCAAAGACCCCAGCTAAACTCGCTTCAGCTCGACACTGTAAATCCTATATATTACGATTATTCATTCTGTTTTATTATTAACATACCTGTGGGTGATTCTCCAGAAACTTGAATGTAGTTGTAACTCTGCTGATAGGTGTGTTAAAAATGAAAATCAGTGGACAACCAATAGAAACCTAAATAGTCTAAACACAGTCATGTTGTGAGGAAAACGACCCAATTGCATTCAAGGGAATAATAGTCTCATACAACAAAATTGTTTTATGTTCTTTTGCAAGAAAAATGTTTGTCGATTTTTCAGTAAGAATTAAACATATTTCTATCTGCATCGCAATTTGAACTGATAATACTACCCCCAGCTTTTTTTTTATTTTGAGTGTACTAGGCGATGTAAATTCAATGAGTTATCGTCACCGTTTTATTTCAGGAAGAAGAATTTGAAAAAAAAAATCCTCTAAGCTCTGAGAAAATTTACTCTAAGGAAAAGTCCTCAGACCACCTATTTATTATTTATTATCTAACATTTGATTTATACAACGTCAGCCAATCCATTTAAAGTATTAGCCACTCGCCGTTAGATAGTCCCATGTTATTACTGTGCAAAGTTATTGGAAGCAAAATGTTTTTCACTGCTAATACCTTCTGTTTCTTGAAAGTCAGTTGTTGCAACTGAAGTTTGATCTGAAATGCCACCAAAGAAGAAAAGGCCTAGCCGGTTTTCGTCCTCCAAGCCAGAAAGGCCAGGACAAAAGGAACTGAAAAAGTTCTTTAGCGGCGAAATTTATGCAATAATTATAATGGCTCATACTACATCCATTACTCCCGGTATTACTGTATTGAAATATGTCTTTCTCAGTCGACGATATTTGTTGTCTTAAAAAACGTAGGCTTAAAATCAACTTTATTGTGTTACCCAGCTATCCTATTTTCGCCCCGCATGTGCTCGTTCTACTATTCTTGTAGGGACTTACTCTATTGTCACCGGTATTTGAAAAGAAACTCACCATAATGGCCAACATCACTATCCCAGTCAGAATGTTGAAGAATATTTCCATGATGACATTCGACGGGAACTCTGTTTAAATGACGAAAATAAATTATCCTCAGTTGCACCATATAAGCCTTGTATGATGTACAGACATATGTGATACCGCAGCGATAAAGATTATCTCAAGAATAACAAAGAATACCTCAGATACCTTCATTATCTAGAAAAGTCGACCGTATAACTGGCCGCTTGTTTCACTTTCAAATACTTCGATTTATATACACCAATGGCCACAAATGTATCACTTTTTGCTTTTTGTGGTCTCAAGTTTATGCTAACGATGGTAACGTTCAAAGTTTTACTCATGTTTAGATTTGCATTAAACGGGAAAGAAAATCGAGTACGTGTCAGACAAACCGTACTTAAATTCGCGTAAAATTGAACTAAGTTAGCTTCTGTAAACCAACTAGTTTCCTCTTTGGTGTAGTATTGTGATTGACGATGACTTCGTAAGGCTAGTTGAAAAGAAGCAAACAACACTATTTATTAGAATGATTTTACTGAACCCGTGAAATAGTTACTACACTATTAGATACTATTACACACTAATTCTGTTGTTTTCTTTTGTTAAGTTTTGACTATTACACACTAACTGTTAGATATTGTTTTACGGTTTAAATACAATCACTCTAGTTTTACCTGAAAGAAGATAACTGTTCGCTTCTCTTAGCAAATGGCGTTTTCCAACATAAGCAACACTAATTGACTGCACAGAAAAGTTAATAAGCCCCAAACACCTGTCCCTTTTTTAAATAAACTACGAAATGCAGCCGTAGAAACTGTTATGAATTCCCGTAATGCATGCAAACGACATGCGGTGTTAACTTAGCAGTAAAGTAACGTTTATTCAGTTTGATAGGAAGAGTTAACTACCAGGAATAACCAGCTTGCTTACTAAAATTAAACCAGTAAAAGGGAGATTAGTTTTCGTCCTTTTAATTTTAAAAGACAGCACATGCAACCTGTTGGCTTTAAAAGTCTTATCTCCTTTAAACTGACAGCTCTTTTTGTCGCTTCTTATATTGACTTTAAAATGAAAAAGATGTCATTTTTTTTCCTGCAGACTACAAGTTGTTAATTTTTTGTACATGGAAAAATTTTACGTCGGCGTTTCAGTTTCTTTATGCTAAAGTTTGAAATGTCTTAAAAAACACTATTTATTAGTTTTACCTGAAAGAAGATAACTGTTCGCTTCTGTTCGCAAATTGCGTTTTCCAACATAAGCAACACTAATTGACTGCACAGAAAAGTTAATAAGCCCCAAACACCTGTCCTTTTTTTAAATAAACTACGAAATGCAGCATAAAAACAGTAAATGAATTCCCCCCACGCATGTGAAATGCGGTGTTAACTTAGCAGTAAAATTAGGTTTATTTAGTTTGATAGGAAGAGTAACCGACAGCATAAGTCTAAAAGAAAGCATATGCAACCTGCTGGCTGTAAAAGTCTTATCTAGTTTAAACTGACAGCTCTTTTTGTCGCTTCTGATATTGACATTAAAATGACAAAAATGTCATTTCTTTGCCTGCAGACTACAAGTTGTTATTTTTTTGTACATGGAAAATTTTACGTCGGCGTTTCAGGTGTTTTTATGCTCAAGTTTGAAATGTCTTAAAAGTATCCAAAGGATTTGCATACACCTTCTAATTGAACATTGTAGGTTATTCATCAAGAGACTGTGCCCATTGTAATCGTTGTCTCAATTCTCGACCCCAGTCTGCTTGACAATTTATTGGTACTTGTAGAAGAAGTTTTATCTCGATCACTCGATTGCATTTAAGGGACAACTTAGATATTTCTCACGTGACGCTATACGCATAGCCAGGGAAGCGTACCTTATCGAAAGAGGTCAAACCCTTGAACCCAAGGGTATAACCAACTCGAGCAAATGTAATATTCAATACTATCCATGTACTTTATCTATAGTTACACATTATTTTGTTAATTAGGACTTGTTTGTTTACCCGTTGGTTTGTTTCAACGGTTATTCTTTTGAATTGTATCTTATTACCTATTGTCTTGGTTGTTTAAATTGTAACGTTTTTTCTTCAGTTGTTCATTCCCTGAAGAAGTCAGGCCGTGCCTGACGAAATATTGGAAAAATGTATATAGTTGAATCCAACCGTACGGTCAGCCTTTCTGTTTTTCAGTTGTTTATCATCCCATCCAGGAGGAGTAGAAATACTCCTAGTCTCTTCATGCCACGGAAAGCAGGATAAGCTCCGGCCTGATGGGCCACTAGGCTTCGTATGCAGACTTTACGCTATCCTCCCCCTTTGGAGCGTTTGTAATCCCATAGATATAGTTTGGCTACTAATTAACAATTAGATTATGAGCTCGAGATTTCTATGAGGTGATAGTTGATGAGGCCGCAGGCCGAATCAACTATCACCTCATAGAAATTGAGAGCGAATAATCTAATTGTTTTAGTAGAATTCTGACTGAAATAAACGCAAATAATGGTTTCTAATTATTTTCCTACGCATTATCGAACTTAACGTTTTAACAAAATCGCACGCATTGAATTCTCCTTGGTAAATTTGCAGTTGTTTACGCGCGTGCACCCGTTTTTTCAATAATTTCAAGCTTTTAAAGTCAAGAAACCGCTAATGTCCTTCTTTTAGTCTTCTCGAGAATTTTATTATCCATTTACATTTAAACTTCCTTCCAAAACTTCGGAAAAACGATAAAAACGTCGCATTTTGTGGACGACCTTCGGCAACTGCACACTAATGGCTGATAGTGTTCAATAGCTCAGCCAATCACATTGCAGCATTTGCATTAGTGTACTAGTAGAATTCTACTAATAGGAAATAGTTTAGTAAGAGGCATTCCGAAACATACCAATACCTATAAATGTATCTTGTAACTGTATCAGACTTGACCTACCTTCAGACTTACAAAAGGAAAATTTATCGTATGTAATAAATCATATTTTACATAATATGGTATTGGTATATGCTATAGAGTTAAGAACCCTGTATCGAAAGGCCTTAACACAAGACTACGAGGAACACGTGTGTGCAAAATAAATACTGTTTTCTAATTGATCTTCATTTAAGTTAAAATCACGTTTCAGAACTAAAAAAAAATAATGGGTTACATACAAATGAAAAACTAAGCTCTCGACGCAAAATTGCGACTTTTATTTCTTACATAGTTCATGAACGTATGCATTATACAAGGAAATAAGTTATATATAATCACACTCCACAAAAGTGGAAATGAGAAGTCCCTTGGCTCCTAGGAACAAATTCCTCAAAGTTCACTTCTAAGGAGAACATCTCAAATTTAGAAACACGCTTGCATTTTGGCAAGAGGTTATCCACACAACCTGATAGAAAAAGTTCTTTCAGATATAAAATTCACGGAAAGAGTCCTTGCGATTAAACAACAAAATAAAACTCACAAAGAAATTTTGCCCTTTGTTACACTTTGCGAGCCATCACTTTTAATGGAAAAATGGCACATGATACAGAACCAACCACTTCTCAGAGATATCTTTAAAGATCCACCAATGATATCTGTTAAGAAAGGACAGTCTTTAAAAAGCATGCTCGCCAGAGCGAAAATATACACTAATGCTGAAAGTTCAATGAACATTAAATATTAAATCAAATATCTATGGCATTAAAATGGCTTTCTATATAAGCAATGCAAAAATGTAAAGATGTAAACAGTTTTGAATGATTAGAGAAATCAAAAGCAGCTGTCCAACTTTTGCGTTTTCAAATTCAAGATAAAACAAGTTAACATTAGAGAGGTTAAGCATGACGTTTACGGCAAACGGCAAACGGCAAAAATCGAACTTTTGGTGTCTGATTTTAGCCGTTTGTACAATTTAGGAAAATTGTTTGCATTTACTGTGATTAAGGGATTGTTTTCCTATTTTTCGACTGGCTTTATTTAAGTGCTAAAGAAAAAGTGAGCAAAATCAGAATTATTTTTGCCGTTTGCCGTAAACGTCATGCTTAACCTCTCTCCTATCTCCTCGTTCTCACTATCTATTTTTTTACGCCGAGCTCGGCTTTATTTCCAGTAAGCTAAGTTGATAAACATGATAAACGTCGAAGACATAATTCAACCAGTCTAAAAAAAATCATTGTACAATGAGAAACGCTTACCTCAGGTCCCTGTAAGTTTCTGTTACCCACGTTTTCGTACGTTTCTACTCATTCCACATTCTTATTTATCGGGAATACAAATAAAGGAGGTATACCCTACGTTTGAGGACTTGTTTTAATCGCGTCAAGAAGGAAAAACATCCACAAAACTGTCCTCTATAACTCAAAATCACTCCATTGGCTTCCCCTTTCTTGTCGCCATTTTGAAAATGCTCTTGTCGTGAGCCCGCAATACCGTTCACGGGGAATCCTCTGGGGAGACCCTCAGCAGCGGGGAGGGGGAGGGGCAGCTACTTAACCTCTCCTCAGGCCCACTCCTTTCGTCTGGAAGAAATTAAATCCATCCTAGCCAAAAGCAATTGAAATGAGAAGAAACTGACAACGCCATCACAAAGAGCATGCATTCCTGCCTTTGGCAAAATTTTCTTTTATTCCTACCGCAAATGATCGCTGAGTAGAAAGCCAAAACACTTTTTAATTGTATTTTTTACTGCCGTACATTTCTAGCAAAAAGTAATCATGGCCATTTTGGCCACTTTCCGCGCCATCCAATTTAGTTAGGAACTCTAGCTCCCCTATAAATCAAATTTCTTTTAAAAACTCATTTGGATAAATTGTTCATCATTAAATATGCCGTGTTGCGCTCATTTGAATGGCCATAAAACATTCAACAAAGATATGGGGTTAAACCAATTTAACGAGTTCACCGGAGCTCCGTAAACTTGCCTAGTACTTCTAGAAATAGATTTTCATATAAAAACTCTATCGCACTTACTTAATGGTAAAATAAATAAGTGTGCTTATTCTTTTTACGCTACATTGGAACAATTTCGGATGAAGAGCTCACTGATATTCCGTTGCGCTTGTTAGGAGCTGCTGAAACCATTTCTCATTCAGTGGTGATTGACAAATGAAGCCTGCCTTCCTTTTATAAACTTAAAACCAGTGATTTCATACCTGAACAGAATACGTCTTTGTTGCAGTGTTGATATGTTATGGTCAGACCCACACAAGGATTACCACCATGGGCCACTGGTGGGTTGGTGCATGTGCGAGAACGTGTTTTAGTTCCATCGCCGCAAGTTACACTACATTTGCCCCAGTCTCCCCATATTGTCCAGCCTCCGTTCAATGAAGGAACAACAAACGATTTAGTCAGTTACGAGCTGGACTTTCCATATTCTGGCTAATAAGTAAATGCTTAAATGATTACCACCCTGGGCGGCGGGTGCGTTGATGCAGGAGCGAGATCATGTTTAAGTTCCACCGCCACAAGTCACACTACATTTACCCCGGCCCGTAGCCAGGATTTTGCATGGGGGGCTGCGTATGAGCGCCCCCGACAGTTAATCCCGAGCGCCGCAGGCGCAAGAACGTAGTGGTGTGTGGGGGTATCCTTCCCCAGGAAATTTTGTAAAAATAGGTAATCGTAGACAGCATTTCGTGCGTTTTGAAGACAGTTTGTTAGGAAACAAGGCGGTAAAAGTGAAGGACAATAGGTAGAGTGTATCATTGAAATTAACCTAGAATCACACAGTTTGGCAACCTCGTTCCCAGGGCTTTTCCCTTTTTCGTGGGGGCGGTCGAGAAAAGGCCCCGGCATCGGCTGGTTCACGTGTTGGTCTTAAATATTCATTACGATACTAATGTATGAATTCCAGTGGTTAATTCTGCATTTTTATTGGTTGATGTAATTGCCTCATTAGCATTTTGATTTGGAATGAAATATTCCCGAGATTGTCGCGTTACCCTCGTGTAACCCTGTAAATCACTCGTAAAAGGTCAAACAACAAGTAATTCAGTGATTTAGCGTATGTATGGAGCAAGGTCTATGCTCGCAGTTCAGTTTGCCAGCTTTGTGGCGGAGCTTACGAAAACCGTCATTTGCTTCGAGTTTGTCAACAAAACGGGCCTTGAGAAAAATCTTGTATCTTAAATTTAACATACACGCGGAATTCATTATTTCTGAGGGTGCTTCGCTTTCAAAGCTGATTTGTACGAAGTGCGAGGGATTCGTGTCAAAGGTGAGCGACTTCAAACAAAAATGTCAAGTTATGCAAATCAAACTGGAACAAAAGTGTTCAGTGAAGCGTTGTGTTCAAGAGCGATCCAAGGCGACCGAGCGATCCCACACGGACTCCTCATGACTCACTGATGACTCCGAGGATCGTGACGTTTGTACATTTGACGTTCTGTATTGGATTTCGTCGTCCAACGTATTTCGCTTCTCCCTTGTTTATAAACGGCACTATATGCTGTCAGCTGTATTATAAGGAGGCGTTCTAAACTCAAAATTGAGTAGAGCCGCAAGACTGCCGCCCAGCAAATGAGAGGTCATACACTCTTTTTTTTTTTATAAGAACCTTTTTTATAAGAACGTTGAGGCTGAGATTTGCCCAAATTTTAAGAACATGCTAAGAACATACCCCAGGCTGAGAGTCGGAGAACGACTTTATTTTGCCCATTTGTTTTCATTTTTTGTAAAATGAGCAGTATAAATAAATGCAAAACTGTGGTCCAACAGGAGTGCTTTTAATAGAAATTTGTCTGAGGCACCAAATCACAGGGAGCAGGCCGCGCAAGCATGTCAAGAGCAACTTCACACACCACATTCGGTGAACAATGCTGTTTGATACGTTTTCTGGTTTCGTCTGTATTGATTTAATGAAATACTATGGTATGGAACTTAAGAACGTCTTAAGAACATTTTCAGCCTCAAATCGTGAAAAAAATAAGAACGCTCAGCCTCAGCCCCAAAATTAGACGTTCTTATAATATTTAACAATTATTCGCCGAAGGTGAAGTGAATCTCGGTGAATATTCCCCGAGACGAAGTCGAGGGGAATATTCGCCGAGATTCACTGAGCCTGAGGCGAATAATTGTTTTAGTCTAATTTTCAGAGGTGAATATCAAGAACTACAAAATAAAAAAACTAAAACACGGAAACAATAAACACATGTGCTCATTTGCATACGTGTAAACAAGTTTAATTCATCGATGTAAATTAGAATTTGCTCCTTAGTTTCAGCAATAAAACGGAACAAAACAAACAATGCAAAAAAGACAGATATCTTGTACCTTTTTTCAGTCTTGGCGACTTCTGAACAATTGTGTAAATCCTCTTGAAATGAGTTGAGCTGCTCTGGTCTGAGGAAAACTGAATAATTTTGGGTCAATTGATCTGATTGAGTTTCTCATGGCCGCGTGCGATCTACAAAACCACCGTGTTTACCATCAATTCTTATGCCTTGCGAAGCATCTCTTGAAAATATTTTCGGTCCAGAAGCCTTGGTAAACAATTTTCAAAATTCCAACTGTGTTGAATACTCCGGATTTGGAGTGATTTCTTCAGAATGAACGAAAATTTCATTCAGCAAAGGCTGCCATGTTTACTTGCCTGGATGGCAAAGGTGGCGTGGCTGAGTAACCAAGCCCTCAAATGCTATATTCACCTCCTAGCGAGGTGAATATAGCGTCATAAACCAGAGCTTTTCGACCAATCAGAATGTCCCATTCTTATATTCACCTCTGGAAATTAGACTAAATAGATTTAGGCAGGCCTAAAAGCGGAGCTCCCTTTTTTTTTATTTTATTACTAATTAAGTAGCCACACTGTATTTCTAAGCTTATACAGTGGCCCATACAGGTTCAAAATGAATTTTAATCGCTTATGGTTAAAAACCTCTCATGGTTTTGTTGACGAAAGCGACGTCAATATATTTCGTGGTCCCATCTGAATTTTCTTTCCTGTGACAGCCTGTCACTGGCAGGTTCTAAAATTGAATTTGACGAGTCATTTTATTGGGTTCCTCACACGCACGCAGGTCGGCGCAAAACAAATCTTTATAACGTTTTCTGTACACTAATTAATACACCTCCAGGACCTCTAGGGGTTTTTCAATGTAAAAAGAATCTTGACCTTGTTTTGATTACTACAAAACTGTCAGGGCAAGAAAATCAACTCAAGGCAAAAACAAAATACAGAAAAACAAAGTGAATTCTCTGCTAAACACAGTAAACAAACTGAACTCACGCCACGGCAAACTGAGAAAATCGAGTCGGCAAAACAAACTCTGAAAATTTATGGTGCCGGTTATGTAAGTCATTTTAAACCAGCTTTTGTGTAAGACTTGTGCCAGTTTGTGATATGGGAAGTAGTGCACGATAACTGAGAATGAGCTTACAAAGTTGTTTTGACTGTTTGAACCATCTTCTTTTCGTTGCGGTTTAGTGGAATGATTAACTAATCCTGTTTTATCGTACGCGTTGCTAAGTACCTTATATTTTATGTAGAGAACTGAATGAATTTTCTTCATTTCTGGTAAGTATAAAATAAATATGCGGTAGGTAAAGTCTGAACTCACTCAACGAAGCACAGGTAACTCGCAACGAAACCGGCGAAATATTCGTTTACGCATCGAAGATATTTCAACACACTCACTGATAAGCAGGGACAAGAGAAACAAAACAAATGCAAGCGAGCCGAAATTCTTCGAAATTGTGATTTTTATCAGCTAAATAATTTGTTTTCAAAATCCAGTAGCGAACATCACTAGTCTAAACGAAATATTTGATAAACAATGTCTGTATAAAATGTACAAACACGAACAGGTTTGATAAATATTTACCGGAAGATCTGAAAAGCGACACAACTTCAAATTTGTTCATAAATGAAGTAAATTCTCTCAATATAAAATTAGGCTTATGCTTAGTGCATACAATTACGTTTGTTACCTTATTATTGAAGAAGGCTTGTATATTCTGCAGGGCAAAGCTTTCAAACCAGCCCAATAATATCGGAGACGAACTCGGCAATTTCGTTGTAAGCTAGCTCCAACACCACCGACATACAATGTAAGTCTTATACATTATATGAATTATCAACGAAGATCAATTTCTCTCTTTCCATCGGTGTAGCCTTTAACAGCCTTTTATCCTTCACTTCAGTGAACTTGATCGGCTTTGAGTTCACTTTTAGTTGAGCTCAATTCAGTGATTCTCAGGCTTGCTCAGCCGCAGGTCGAACCGTGGACATCGCTCTTTTGACTTGTAGTCCGATATATCATGTTCAAGTCCGCAATTACTTCGGTTCTTCCCGTTACAAGGTTGTCCTAAATGATTTGGAATAAGTTTCCATGATGTAGATGGGTAAATAGAGCGAGAAATATCCACGAAGACAGAAGATCTATGTTCTTCAGCAGCTTTCTTCGCGTGTTTCATTCAGCTTTAAACGTGAACAACGTGCCAGAGATTTTGGCGCCTTTTCATGCAATGGCGTCGTTTAAGTTGATGTGAAATGTCCAGATCATTTTTTTGATGTGAGAAAAAATCTCTGAAGTGATGGGGTGAAAAATAATAACGAAGAAATATTTCACGCTGCTCACGTTCTTCACAAGTTCCCGCGGTTGAGCAAAGATTTTGTCACCTTTTCACGCAATCGATTCGTGTAGGCGAAATGAAATATCCCAGTCGATTTTCAACATGATTTAAAAAAAATGTGCAGTGTCCTACAAACTTCTACGATAGGTAACTTTTAACGAAAAGTGGATGGTCAATATCAAACACGTAAGATGCCCAGGTCAAACTTTTTCTGGAGTGTGGCCGCCATTTTGGGCGACGTCGTCGTCGTCGTCGTCGCTAGGCGCACGCGCCCGCGAGCCATGCCGCTAGCCACGATGACCATGAAAACTCAAACGCATGGTTTTCTCAATTTCTATCTTCGCACGGTAGTTATGGGGCTCCGCTCTGCGGCCCTTTGGGCCGCTGGAGAGCTCCGCTATAAAAAAAGAGTGTATAGGTCTGTACGGTTTCCTGTTGACACCTCTGTATTAAATTCTATTGCGGTTTGTTTTGACTAATTCATATGTACGCTGTTACCTCTCAAAATGTTCCTTCTTTAAGGGCAAGATCGATCTTAAATTTTCCGTAAAGATGTTGATTACTTATTATTAAACGCCGTAGCCAGCTGTTTTCTACTGTTTCAAGATGTACTGCTTCTTATCAGGGATGACATATTTATTTTTGTCTATTTTAGCCAGCGCCTGCGTTGCTTTTCTTCGAGAAAGCTATAAATTTGATTTAGAGAAGCGTGTCGTAAAGGTTGTTTCTTGCATCATTTTGATCAAGAGTTTAGTCTTTTGAACTCGATGTTTATGTTTTTAACTCCCTCGTCCCTCGTTCGTTTTGTGACATTCTTGCTCACTGAATTCAATGTTGATTACATGTAACTGCACATCTACCACAGGCAAATCTGTTGACTTTTTGGCGTGTTGTATATGCCGCACTATGGTTCAGGATCGCTCATTTGCTGTAAGAGTGAATCCAAGACGACCTAACACAGAAATTTTCTCTCGAGACTCCGCCATCTTGCTCTTTGATTATGCGATATTCGATTTCACTGTAATTTATTACACCCAGATTTTTCGGGTGTCAGATGGGCACGTGACCAGCCGATGCCAGGGCCTTTTCCTGACCGCCCCCACGAAGAAGGGAAAAGTCCTGGGAACGAGGTTGACAGTTTGGTCCAAAATATATCACATGAATCTACAAATGATGGACTTTCAACCCAAAGAACCATTTTGAATGCAAATAGTCGAAGCACGGAAATACCATTTCCCGTTATTTATTGATTTTGATAATTTTTTTTCACATTAAGCGGACTTCCAAGGCTCGTGGGGGGGGGGGGGGGGGGAATATATTGTCAAAAGCAATAGTTTAATAAACATGCTAGCTTTATTTATATTTAAACACTTCTATTTGCCTTGGTGAGGCTAAATGTCTTAAAGAACTCTGTAATTAGCGGTAATTTGATGTATTAACATTACCTTAGACTCTTTGATTGGGGGGGGGGGGGGGTGCGGACGCACCCATTACATGCGCACCCCCTCCCCCCCCCCTCCTCCCTACGAGGCCTGTTACCCCTGTTTACCCACATTGTCCAGCCACCATTCACTTGAGAAAAATAAAGCATTTCATTTGGTTGATCAGACATTAGCTGGCCTTAGCTCGATTTCAAGAGCGCTTATTTCATCAATGTTAGTAGCTTTGGTACAGACACTACCTTCCTACATAAAGAACACCACTCATCTGCTCAACAAGCTTAAAGATACCTTCCAGTGCTATCCTTGTAACCCTTGATGTATCTTCTTTATACACGAATATCCCGACCAACGAGGGCATTGATGCATGTAGAAAAGTTCTAGACCAACGGACTGAAAAATCTGTTCCTACCGAATCTCTCTGTGATCTAATGCGCATGATACTGACCATGAATAACTTCGTCTTCAACGGTGAACATTTTATCCAACAACATGGCACGGCAATGGGCACAAGGATGGCACCAGCTTTCGTCAATCTTTTTATGGGGGAGTTTGAGAGAAAGGGCCTTGAAGGTTATGTGGACAAACCTTTTCTTTGGTTTAGATACATAGATGACATTTTTATGGTTTGGACACACGGAAACGAAAAGCTTGATAGCTTCACTACCTACCTAAACAGCATCCATCCCACTATCAAATTCACCAGTGAACGTTCAACCACTTCTATTCCCTTCTTAGACGTCAATATCCAACTCGAGAATGGAAAAATCGAAACTCATCTATATTGCAAACCTACCTGACAAACACCAATACTTGCTACATTCCTCAATTCATCCGTACCACACCAAGAAGTCAATCCCCTACAGCCTCGCTCTCCGCGTACGCCGTATTTGCTCCAAAGATGATTATTTCGACAGCCGATCTACAGAACTACAACAGTACTTAACAAAAAGAGGATATAAACCCCGTTTCGTAAGAGGCCAAATCTCAAGAGCCAAACTCATTCCTAGAAATGACACGTGACATCAAAAAACCCAGCAGAGTCCCATTCACAATCACCTATAACCCAGCCTTACCTAACATCAACAAAATGCTGCAGAAGAAACAACCCATTCTCAATTCAACAGCACGCTTACAAAAAATCTACATAGAAACACCTGTTGTAGCTTATCGGCGTTCACCAAATTCCCGTGACCTATTAGTTCGGGCAAAACTCAAAAATCCAGCAAACCGTGCAACCAACCAACCACATGGCACTTTCCGCTGCAACTCCAAACACGGATGTCTCACCTGCCCCCACAGAGAAGATGGTAGAACAACGTACACGTTCAGCAACACGGGAGAGGTACGGGAAATCAAGCAACATATAAATTGCAAATCCACAAACTTAACGTACATGATACAACGTCGGAAATGTAAGAAACAATACATAGGGGAGACGAAGCGTACACTTCGTGAACGATTCACCGAACACAGACAAGCCACAAATAACCCTAGTCACGCTAACGCTACAGCAGCAGTACCTACACATTTCAACATGCCGGATCACTCTATTAAAGACATGAAACTCATTCCTCTCGAACTTCAACCCACGAACAATGCTTCTCGTAGAAAAGCTAGAGAAGCCTATTTTATAGAAAAAGGTCAAACACTCACACCACATGGCATCAATCGACGGAATGAACATTAACTAGTCAATTTATTTTATTTTATTTTCATTTTTATTTTCATCTTTTATATATTTGCATGTAATTCCCATTTTTCTTAAATTTGGTTTTGGCTATTCTGGTATTTTTTTTACATTTTTCAGCGTTGTATATAGTTATGTATCTTATTTCATTATATCTACATGTAGTTGAACATTAACTGCCATTGTACGTATATCCCTATTCAAATTTTAGAGCCGTTAGTTTCGCATTGTACTGGCCCTGAAGAAGACCAGCTCTGCTAGTTGAAATATTGGCCAATAAATTTTGCCCTTTTACCGTAGAACCAGACTTGCAATCAATTTGGTTTTAGTAGTATAGTTTACCCGGACAGGATAGACAGTTTTCCTATTCTCGGTATTGGACTGGAACTAGCTTGCAATGGAGGCTACTGCGGGAACTCTTTTCAAATGCAAACCACAAGAAGCCCTTTTTAATGCTATTATCCCGCATTAGTCTCCATTGCAGGCTAGTTCCAGTCCAATACCGAGAATACGAAAATGGTCTATTGGGTGTTGCATTCGCGTATTCTTTCACTATCTCCTCTGCATGGCTTTCCACCATGGGCCACTGGGGGATTGGTGCAGGTACGAGAGCGCTTTTGTTTCCCTCCCCCGCATGTCACACTGCACTCGCCCCAGGATCCCCACATTGACCAGCCTCCGTTCACTGAAGAAAAAACAAACGATTTATTCAGTTACGAGCTGGACTTTCCATATTCTGGCTAATAAGTAAATGCTAAAAAGATTA
The DNA here is from genome assembly GCA_963693305.1 of Meandrina meandrites. NCBI lineage: Eukaryota > Metazoa > Cnidaria > Anthozoa > Scleractinia > Meandrinidae > Meandrina > Meandrina meandrites. Next base: position 34,070,720 of record OY855904.1, on the reverse strand, counting down.
CTACCCTGGGACTTCCAAGGCTCGTGGGGAGGGGGAGGGGGTGCGCACGCACCCATTACATGCGCAACGCCCCCCTCCCTACGGGCCTGTTACCCATGTTTCCCCACATTGTCCAGCCACCATTCACTTGAGAAAAATAAAGCATTTCAAGATCTAATTTGGTTGATCAGACATTAGCCGGCCTTAGCTCGAGTTCAAGAGCTCTCATTTCATCAGTGTTAGTAGTATAGCTTACCCGGACAGAATTGGGTGTTGCATTCGCGTATCCTTTCACTAAGTCCTGTGCATAGCTTTCCACCATGGGCCACTGGGGGATTGGTGCAGGTACGAGAGCGCTTTTGTTTCCCTCCACCGCATGTCACACTGCACTCGCCCCAGGATCCCCACTTTGACAAGCCTCCGTTCACTGAAGAAAAAACAAACGATTTATTCAGTTACAAGCTGGACATTCCATATTCTGGCTAATAAGTAAATGCTTAAATGATCAGCACCCCGGGCCGCGGGTGGGTTGATGCAGGAGCGAGAACATGGTTGAGTTCCACCGCCACAAGTCACACTACATTTACCCCAGTTTCCCCACATTGTCAAGCCACCATTCACTTGAGAAAAATAAAGCATTTCAAGATCTAATTTGGTTGATCAGACATTAGCCGGCCTTAGCTCGATTTCAAGAGCTCTCATTTCATCAATGTTAGTAGTATAGATTACCAGGACATATTTGGACGTTGCATTCGCGTAGTCTTTCACTAAGTCCTGTGCATGGCTTTCCACCATGGGCCACTGGGGGATTGGTGCAGGTACGAGAGCGCTTTTGTTTCCCTCCACCGCATGTCACACTGCACTCGCCCCAGGATCCCCACTTTGAAAAGTCTCCGTCCACTGAAGAAAAAACAAACGATTTATTCAGTTACGAGCTGGAATTTCCATATTCTGGCTAATAAGTAAATGTTTAAAAGATCACCACCCTGGGCCGCGGGTGGGTTGATGCAGGAGCGAGAACATGGTTGAGCCACAAGTCACACTACATTTACCCCAGTTTTCCCACATTGTCCAGCCACCATTCACTTGAGAAAAATAAAGCATTTCAGGATCTAATTTGGTTGACCAGACATTAGCTAACCCTAGCTCGATTTCAAGAGCACTTATTTCATCAATGCTACTTGTATAGTTTACCCGGACACATTTGGCTGTTGCATTCACGTATTGATTCACTAGGTCCTATGCATGGCTTTCCACCATGGGCCATTGGAGGATTGGTACAGGAACGAGAGCGCTTTTGACTCCCTCCCCCGCATGTCACACTGCAATCGCTATAGGGTCCCCACATTGACCAGTTTCCATCACCTGAAACAACAAATTAAGTAACATGTTTTCACATCCGGGTTTGAATTTGTATAGAGCACGTGGGACACATTGTTATTGAATGGTACTGGCAAATTCATAAATTCATTGATAAGGCAATGTTTTAAGTTTTAGGTTTCCTGTCGGCTTGCTGTTCAACAACCTCTATATACGCAAAATTGTTGTCTTTTTTACCCAGAACTGGGAAGCCGGTGAGATAAAATGAGAAATAAAACTTACACGTTTAATCACAGGTTTACCAGCTTGTGTTTATGAGGTAACAGCACGCCCCATATAAATATTCAACTTTTCTCGCTAATCGCTATTGTAAATATTTAAGCTTCCAAAAATCGGCTGTTGCTGCTGTCCATTTCCAATAAAAGGATTTAGAAACATTTTCGCAATGTTTAAGTTTGTTTTTATGCAGTTTTTTTCTTTGACGATTTGAAGCGTATGAGAGCAGTTCTATGAGTTTAAGTTTTGACTCGTGTATAGAATACTAATATTTACACAAGGCGTGCAACTTCCACATCTAAGAATCGGTACCGCCTCTGGAATGTAGCCAAAAAAAATATCTTTCCGCTACTCGCTTTAGTAAGAGCTCCGGGTCCTCGATAGAACAGTCTTTGAACTATAATCTGGCCTAATTTGAGTCCGATCAGTTTGCGAATAGTTCTTTTAAACCTTGGAATATCAAATTAGGTCGTAAATTTGCCGATTTACCATGATATGTATCAGTTGTCGGGACAATTTATGCAATTTTCGCTGAAATTGGTCAAAATGACTGCCTACGCCGGTCCTAGAAAGCAGAACGTGCTCCTCTACAAAACCTCCTATGGGGCACCCCAAGGAAATACTTCGGAAATCTCGTCGGCAAAGCCGAAAACAACTTGAACTGGGAATTTAAATTATACGTGCGAGTATGTTTATATTCAGTACGTATCCCATACACGTTGTCTTCGGCTTTGCTGTCGACGTTTCCCTGTAAGACACTACCTCTCTGGAACCTCTATTTTCATTCGCCTGCTCTAAACACTACCTCTATTGTTATTCAGTGCTAGGGGCATTGTTATGACCTGCTACCTATTGTTTTAAGAACCAATGAAGAAACTCGTTCCGAGAGGTAGTGGGCGACCCACATTTCTGAAGTGTTTCTTTGGGGTGTACCAGAGGAGGTTTTGTAGTGGAGCACGTTCTGCTTTCTAGGACGGGCATAGGCAGTAATTTTGACCAATTTTAGCGAAAATTGCATAAATTGTCCCGTCAACTGGTACATATTATGGTAAATCGGCAAATTTACGACCTAATTTGATATTCCAGCTAGGTTTAAAAGAACCATTCGCGAACTGATGGGACTCAGATTAGGCCAGATTATAGTTCAAAGACTGTTCTATCGAGGACCGGGAGCTCTTACTAAAGCGAGTAGGGGAAAGATATTTTTTGGGCTACATTCCAGAGGTGGTACCCGATTCTTGGATGTGGAAGTTGCACGCCTTGTGTAAATATTAGTATTCTATACACGAGTCAAAACTTAATAAGAGTCATTGTATGAGAAAGTGTTCCAGATGTTGGAAATCGTGGTCAACCGATTTGGCTGAAACTTGCTGCAGAAGTTGGCCTTGATGAGCTATTCCAAAACCATTTTGGTTTTGTTTTCTGACTTTTACTTTAAAAGTTCCAGGGGGGAGGGGTCCCACCTCAAGCCTTCGGGTCATGGAAAATCCTGCATTTGATGGGGTAACTTTGGCCTTGTATAAAAACAAACACACTAAACCTATTAACTAATGAATTGCATCTTGTGTTTCTACTATAAAGACTCTTTCATTTCATATTTGTAAAGTTGGCATAGAACGTTCTGGCTGTGTGGCGCCTGGCCCAAGTTTTGGTGAAATTTTGACCAAAATTGCCAAATTTTAGAAGGTCATATTGTTTAACTGCCTAACTGGCTAAAATTGATACTTACATCAGGAGTTACCCCAATGTTAGTAGAATATATATCAGTCGAGAAAAAAATTGGCCCATGTAATTAGAAGTTGTTTTAAAGACCCATTTTGAAGCACACCATCACAAAATTTGCATATTGTCAAAAGCAACAGTTTAATAAACATGCTAGCTTTATTTATATTTAAACATCTCTATTTGCCTTGGTGAGGCTAAATGTCTTAAAGAACTCTGTAATTAGCGGTAATTTGATGTATTAACATTACCTTAGACTCTTTGATTGGGGGGGGGGGGGGGAGGTGAGGACGCACCCGTTACATGCGCACCCCCTTCCTCCCTCCCTACAGGCCTGTTACCCATGTTTACCCACATTGTCCAGCCACCATTCACTTGAGAAAAATAAAGCATTTCAAGATCTAATTTGGTTGATCAGACATTAGCCAGTCAATGCTAGTAGTATAGTTTACCCGGACAGAATTGGGTGTTGCATTCGCGTATTCTTTCACTAAGTCCTGTGCATGGCTTTCCACCATGGGCCACTGGGGGATTGGTGCAGGTACGAGAGCGCTTTTGTTTCCCTCCACCGCATGTCACACTGCACTCGCCCCAGGATCCCCACATTGACAAGCCTCCGTTCACTGAAGAGAAAACAAACGATTTATTCAGTTACGAGCTGGACTTTCCATGTTCTGGCTAATAAGTAAATGCTTAAAAGATTACCACCTGGGCCGCGGATGGGTTGATGCAGGACAGAGAATATGGTTGAGTTCCACCGCCACAAGTCACACTACATTTACCCCAGTTTCCCCACATTGTCCAGCCACCATTCACTTGAGAAAAATAAAGCATTTCAAGATCTAATATGGTTGATCAGAAATTAGCCAGCCTTAGCTCGATTTCAAGAGCTCTCAGTTCATCAATGTTAGTAGTATAGATTACCAGGACATATTTGGACGCTGCATTCGCGTAGTCTTTCACTAAGTCCTGTGCATGGCTTTCCACCATGGGCCACTGGGGGATTGGTGCAGGTACGAGAGCGCTTTTGTTTCCCTCCACCGCATGTCACACTGCACTCGCCCCAGGATCCCCACTTTGAAAAGTCTCCGTCCACTGAAGAAAAAACAAACGATTTATTCAGTTACGAGCTGGAATTTCCATATTCTGGCTAATAAGTAAATGCTTACCACCCTGAGCCGCGGGTGGGTTGATGCAGGAGCGAGAACATGGTTGAGTTCCACCGCCACAAGTCCCACCACATTTACCCCAGTTTCCCCACATTGTCCAGCCACCATTCACTTGAGAAAAATAAAGCATTTCAAGATCTAATTTGGCTGATCAGACATTAGCCGGCCTTATCTCGATTTCAAGAGCTCTCATTTCATCAATGTTAGTAGTATAGTTTACCCGGACACATTCGATTGTTGCATTCGCGTGATCTTTCACTAACTCCTGTGCATGGCATTCCACCATGGGCCATTGGAGGATTGGTGCAGGTACGAGAGCGCTTTTGAGTCCCTCCACCGCAAGACACACTGCACGCGCTCCAGGATCCCCACAATGACCAGTTTCCATCAACTGAAACAAGAAATTAAGTAACATGTGTTTACATCCGGGTTTGAATTTTTATAGAGCACGTGGGACACATTGGTATTGAATGGTATTGGCAAATTCATTAAATTCATTCATAAGGCAATGTTTTTAGTTTTAAGTTTCCTGTCGGCTTGCTGTTCAACAACCTCTATAATAAAGCATTTCAAGATCTAATTTGGTTGATCAGACATTAGCCGGCCTTATCTCGATTTCAAGACCTCTCATTTCATCAATGTTAGTAGTACAGTTTACCCGGACACATTCGATTGTTGCATTCGCGTGATCTTTCACTAAGTCCTGTGCATGGCTTTCCACCATGGGCCATTGGGGGATTGGTGCAGGTACGAGAGCGCTTTTGTTTCCCTCCACCGCATGTCACACTGCACTCGCCCCAGGATCCCCACTTTGAAAAGTCTCCGTCCACTGAAGAAAAAACAAACGATTTATTCAGTTACGAGCTGGAATTTCCATATTCTGGCTAATAAGTAAATGCTTACCACCCTGAGCCGCGGGTGGGTTGATGCAGGAGCGAGAACATGTTTGAGTTCCACCGCCACAAGTCCCACCACATTTACCCCAGTTTCCCCACATTGTCCAGCCACCATTCACTTGAGAAAAATAAAGCATTTCAGGATCTAATTTGGTTGACCAGATATTAGCCAGCCCTAGCTCGATTTCAAGAGCGTTTATTTCATCAATGCTACTTGTATAGTTTACCCGGACACATTTGGCTGTTGCATTCCCGTGTCATTTCACTAGCCTGTCCTGTGCATGACTTTCCACCATGGACCACTGGGGGATTGTTGCAGGAACGAGAGCGCGTTTGTTTCCCTCCACCGCATGATACACTGCAATCGCTCCAGGATCCCCACATTGACAAGCCTCCGTTCTCTGAAGAAAAAATAAACGATTTATTCAGTTACGAGCTGGACTTTCCATATTCCGGCTAATAAGTAAATGCTTAAATGATAAAGTAACAAACAAAGATGTGTATTGCTGGATTCGTAAAAGCGCCATTTTATGTCCGGAACAACTCATATTTGGAGTCGAAACATTGCGGGACATCGACTATTGGAAATTATATTCGAATCTCGCATGTTTGTGATCGATTTTAACGGGCTGAAATCGAACTTAACTATGGCACTTTCTTTTTGAGATATGTCGAGTTGTGTATGAAGTATGTCGATGTACTGCTGGCCAACGCAGTTCGCCCTATCGTGATTTTGATGGATTTTCGCTGAGTTGTTTATTAGGAGTTTTCCCACTCGGAGGGCCCAAAGGCCGTTTTGATGACATGTCAAATATCGGCCAAACAAAAGGATGATATAAACACTAGAAGAACAAAAATAGCAAGAAAACATTAAAATATAAAATTGTACAACAAACAGGAGTACAAATTTAGGCTCTGTTCGTGATAAAACATTGACAGAAATCACATCATCAATTCCCGCTAATGCAGGATTATGGAATAGAACTGAGCGACAAATTCAAGGAAGAAACCCCAACTTCAACTCCAAATTTGACCGTTAAAACGGCGAGGCCCGCCCTGGCCCACCGTACGTTTCTTTAAGTTCACCTATCGAACTTAAGTTCTATGCAAAAATAATCTATATAGTACTGATCCTTGTTTGTAAAGGAATGAGCAAATGTTCATGCATGTCTAACGAGTGCGCCAACCAAACATTTACCATATAGCATGATTTCAGTCGACTAGTTTTAGTAGCAAAATTACTTCCCTTAATTCAGAACTTGACGAATCACTGGCCTAGATATTATTTTTCTTTTGTATTTGGTTTGGGAGGTCGGAGGTATCACTATACCAGAACGAAACTCTTCATAAACTATTTTAGAGGAAATGCTTGAAATATCTGTCATTGCACCTTTCATTGACACTTGAAAAGAATATGCACAGCAGGGATATGGTTTCCAACAAGTTCCCTCAACCTTAAGGCGGGGGTACACCTGAAGCCTGTTTTTCCACCGCTAAACTTGGTTTAATGCGAATATCTCGTCTGCGTTTCAAGTAATCCAGAAGCTCTATGCTCATTTCACAAAGCTATGTTAAGCGGTGTTTTGTAAGTTTTTTGGTGATTTTTGGGGATGTTTGGAAAGAGATAGTTTTTCTCAAAGGATTAGTAAAATTTGGAGAAATAAAAAATATTAAAGATTTAATGTGATTTTAAAATTAGAATTTGAAGTTAAAAATTAGTATATGGACACCCAAACAGTCCCCTGACAACCTGGGGTGCTCTTGCGTGGGGGTCAACTGTCTGTTGGTGTTTGAAAAATAATTTTCTTTCTTCTATCCCTTCCTTAAACCTCTTAAAATTTCACTCAAAATCGGGTATACCCCCACCTTAATAATGGGGCGCCATTCATTTGGAATGGCACTAACCACTCCCATTAAAAGGAAATATTGACTAGGGGATAGTTTTGCACTGAGAATTTTATCACTTCCTAGAAACCTATTGTATGTAGAAACTAAATCTCCGATTTCACTTATACCACAGGTCATGTGTAAAAAGGCATTATATAAGGATTTACCTTCGCATAGAATGTATTTATTATTCCACAAGTATTGATTCATTATACCCTCGTACGAACTTACTTCTTTACTTGAAAGAGTTGACCATGCATCAAGACAGTCTTTGTAAAACTCAGCTAAAGATATAGGCAAATTTCGACAATCAAAATGACACTTCAAAATGAACTTCCCCCCCCCCCCCCCCTATTTTTTTCAAATAATAGCTTAAGAAACACTTCCAGGGACTAACGTAGTCCTCGATATACTTCTTCAAGCACATCGTTCTTTGCGCTAGAACCATAGATTTGTATTTTCCCTATAAGAGTAAGTCCTCTCCATTTTCACATTCCTAATGTTTTTTTTAATATACTTAATGATTGCTTCGAAGTTAGCGTCATCATAGTCGAAATGTACGCCTAAAATCTGAATTGAGTGTTAAAATTTTGAACCCCCCGCAGAAAAAATCTGTTTTTTCATAATTTGATTTTAAACCTGAGAATCTCGAAAACAATTCTAAGTTGAAAATCAGCTGCTCATGCGATGACTTATTTCTCAAGAAACATGTCATGTCATCGGCAAAAAGAGAAATTTTCACTACTTCATCCTTGATTTGATCCCTTGAATCTTATCATTCTGCCGAATACTACAAGCTAGAATTTCTGAACTTAGAATAAACAAAAGAGGGGATAGGGGATCCCCTTGTCTCACGCCCCGGTCAACACTGAAGTAGCTTGTTGCAAATCCATTGTGTATAACGCAACTTGACACATTTGAATAAAAGGTACGAATCCACTGAATAAAAGATGGTCCGAAATTGAAGGTGCGAAGGACCTTAAGCAAGAATCTATGGTCTAAAGAGTCAAAAGCTTTTTCAAAATCAATTGTTACAAGAATTCCTGACTGCTCACTACGTTTTGTGTATTCTAATACATCATCAATTGTCCTAACGGCATCAAATATTGATCTACCCTTTACATAAGCGTTTTAGTTGTAATGAATCAAATCAGGTAATATATTCTCTAATCGTTTAGCTAACGCCTTGGAGGCTATTTTGGTGTCAACATTAACTAGGGAAATCAGTCTCCAGTTTTTGATCAGCCTTTTATCTTTTCCTTTCTTTTCTAACAAAGTGGTCACCGCTTGTTTTTGAGAGTTGGATAATTCTCTGTGATCATGTGCATAATTTAGACAAGCTACTAGATGTTTTCCTAAAATGGGCCAAAAGGCAAGATAAAATTCCACCGTAAGGCCATCACTACCAGGTGTTTTGTTCTTTTGAAGGAACCGCGCGCGATAATTTCGCTCTAGGGCTTCCATCTTCGTGAGGTTTTCCAATCCCGTGGACCTGCTGGAATTCTATACCATCTGACTGGACACCACATTGCTGTTCCAGGAAGGATTTCAGCACATTGCGACCGTCTCCGTCTTCTTCTTCCTCTCCAATGCCATAAAAACGCAAATTTTCTCGACTTTGATACACTTCGGCATACAACAATTTGTTTTCCAACCCTTTGTACCTGCTCTCCCAACTTTTTTTCGCTTTGTCTCGAGCCGCTGTCGCTTCGTTGACTTGCGTATTGAATTTCTGGAGGCCATCTTGCAACTCTTTTACGGCGTCTCTCGTGGTCGATTGATGGTCTTCTAGCTTTTCCACTCTACCTTCCAATTTGTTGAATTTGCTCTCCAGGTTGGACACTGTAGTATTAATCTCCTCAAGTTTTCTATCCATAGTCTCTAGCCTTGTCAGAATTAGATCTAGTTTTGACTCCAAGGAATCTGACATTTCGAAGTCACCTACCTCAGTAGAACGCTCAGGTGACGAGTTTAAACTTGAATTTAACTCTCTTGCTCGTTTTTCAAATGGCGAAACACCAGACGTACTGGAATTACTACTCTTTCTTGCTTTCCGCTTGAAAATCATATGAATTAAAGGCCGAAAGACATTATTTAGCGACGAAGTTATGTGGGGCAGCTCAGAACAGTCTACTCGCTCCACATGCCTCGACCCAGTCCCAACAAAACTGTTTTTATTCTTTTTACGCTACATTGGAACAATTTCGGAACAATTGTCAAATGAAGCCTGCCTTCCTGTTATAAACTTAAAACCAGTGATTTCATACCTGGACAGACTACGTTGTTGCAGTGTTGATGTATTATGGCGAAACCCACACAATCACTACCACCATAGACCGGTTGTGGGTTGGTGCATGTGCGAACACGTATTTTAGTCCCGCCGCCGCAAGATTTACTACACATTGACCAGAATCCCCACATTGACCAGCCTCCGTTCACTGAAGAAAAAACAAACGATGTGCTCAGTTAGGAACTGGACTTTCCAATGCTTAAATGATTACAACCATGGGCCGCGGGTGGGTTGGTGCAGGACCGAGAACATGTTTGCGTTCCACCGCCACAAGTCACACTACATTTATCCCAGTTTCCCCACATTGTCCAGCCACCATTCACTTGAGAAAACTAAAGCATTTCAAGATCTAATTTGGTTGATCAGACATTAGCCGGCCTTATCTCGATTTCAAGACCTCTCATTTCATCAATGTTAGTAGTATAGTTTACCCGGACACATTCGATTGTTGCATTCGCGTGATCTTTCACCAACTCCTGTGCATGGCATTCCACCATGGGCCATTGGAGGATTGGTGCAGGTACGAGAGCGCTTTTGAGTCCCTCCACCGCATGACACACTGCACGCGCTCCAGGATCCCCACAATGACCAGTTTCCATCAACTGAAACGAGGAATTAAGTAACATGTGTTTACATCCGGGTTTGAATTTTTATAGAGCACGTGGGACACATTGGTATTGAATGGTATTGGCAAATTCATTAAATTCATTCATAAGGCAATGTTTTTAGTTTTAAGTTTCCTGTCGGCTTGCTGTTCAACAACCTCTATACACGCAAAATTGTTATCTTTTTTACCCAGAACTGGGAAAGCCTGTGAGATAAAATAAGAAAAAAAAAATAATAATAATAAAAATTGTCATCCATTGTTGCGCTTGGCGATAACAAGTTTTCTACAAAGATTACTTTTTTTATACCATGTGTGTGGATCATGTGGGGGTGGGGGATTTCACCATTCACTTTTCTCGCGGGTACCGGGGACTTCACTTGCTTTCAAAAAAAGTGAATGCCCCGGGCGGGGGGGGGTGCGGGGGTTTCAAATGGCTGGTGCATTAGTGCTGCCAACGTAGAGATCCCAGCCGGAAAATGAAAGAAACATAGCAAACACGAAACACGTGATGTACCAGCGCATGATTGTGTCGCTTAAATGAAATGAAGAACGTTGTCCAAACAGGAAAATGCTATTTAATTGGCCATGTTCTAAACGAGCAGGGGACTGGGTAAGAACATATTTTTCCTTGGTATGAGGATTCAATATCGATTGCATTGGAAATAGGGCACGTCATCTGAAAGAGCATCCAAAAATTAGTAATTTACCAAATTTGATGGTTATTGATTTAAACACAAAGGCATGGTAGACTTTTAAAATAAGAGAGCTTAGTATGGATTGGAGGAAGCCTGTCCCTCCAATCCATAATAAGTCTACCATGCCTTTGGGTTTAAACCAATAACCGTTGAATTTGGTGAATTTAGGGACGGACCATTAGAAAAGTGATGGGGGGGATGGGGAAAAAACCAAAAAAAAATTCATGCAAGGCAAAATGTCCGAAAAAAAAATTCATTCATGGAAAAACCCAACGAAAAAAAATTCATGCACAAGATGGGTCGCATTTTGATATTAAGCCAAAATTATAATTCTTCTCGAAGAGTGTTCCAAAATGCACCAAATCGCATTAGAGCATGTCTAGATTTTCAAAATTTTCCCGGTGGACAATTCCCCCGGACCCCCCAACGGAAATGGGCCTCCCAACATTTTAATACGGCAGCGGTAATTTGCTGAACGCCGAACGCACAATGCCAAACGCAGAACGCGGACCAAAATCACCGAAACAAGCAAAAACCAACCGGAGTGCTATCCAGGCTAACCGGAGTGTATCTTGCACTCAGGTTAGTCTAAAGATCACTCAGGTTAGCCTGGATATCGCTTAAGTTAGCCTAAAAAAGGCCCAGGTTAGCCTGTTTACGGTTAGCTCTCAATAATGGTAATGGCTTTGCTTGCTTCGGTGATTTTGTTTCGCGTTCGGCGTTCGGCATTCTGTGCTCGGTGTTCGCAAAGTTACTCCTGCCGATTTTAATACCGCCACAATCCGTGCTAACCTTGGGTCCCCTCACCTCAAAATGCAATCCTGCGGGCCTGACAGGTATATAAATTACGCAAATTTTCACTATACACCTGTAAACTGCTACTTACTTTTGATGTCATAAAATAGATGGAAAGTAATGTTAACAAGCTATGTATTTAATGAATCAAAGTACCGGTAGCACTGT